>JAKZAP010000097.1:152500-186246 GCA_023053575.1 Branchinecta lynchi | reverse complement strand
AAAACAAACCTTGTGTTAAAACAGACCTTGTGGGAAAACCAACCTTGTGGGAAAACCAACCTTGCGGGAAAACCAACCTTAGGGGAAAACAAACCTTGTGGGAAAACAAACCTTATGAGAAAGCCAACCTAGTGGGAAAACAAACCTGGTGAGAAAACAAACCTTGTGGGGAAACAAACCTTGTGGGGAAACAAACCTAGTGTGAAAACAAACCTTGTGGGAAGAAAAACCTTGTGGGAAAGACAACCTTGTGGGAAAACCAAAACAGTGTGAAAACAATCCGGGTGAGAAAACAAACCTTGTGGGAAAACAAACCTTGTGGGAAAACAAACCTTGTGGGAAAGACAACCTTGTGGGAAAACCTTGTGGGAAAACATACCTTTTGGGAAAACAAACCTTGTGGTAAAACAAACCTTGTGGGAAAACAAACCTTGTTTTAAACCTAACCTTGTGGGAAAACCATCCTAGTGGGAAAACAAACCTTGTGAGAAAACAAACCTTGTGGGAAAACCAACCTTGTGGGAAAACCAACCTTGTGAGAAAGCGAACCTTTTGGGAAAACCAACACAGTGGGAAAACAAACCTTGTGAGAAAACAATCCTTGTGGGAAAACAAACCTTGTGGGGAAACAAACCTTGTGGGAAAACAAACCTTGTGGGAAAACCAACCTTATAGGGAAACAAACCTTGTGGGAAAACCAACCTTGTGAGAAAACCAAAACAGTGTGAAAACAAACCGTATGAGAAAACAAACCTTGTGGGAAAACAAACCTTGTGGGGAAAACAAACCTTGTGGGAAAACAAACCTTGTGTTAAAACAGACCTTGTGGGAAAACCAACCTTGTGGGAAGCCCAACCTTGCGGGAAAACCAACCTTATGAGAAAGCCAACCTAGTGGGAAAACAAACCTTGTGAGAAAACAAACCTTGCGGGAAAACCAACCTTATGGGAAAACAAACCTAGTGGGAAAACAAACCTTGTGGGGAAACAAACCTTTCGGAGAAACCAACATTGTAGGAAAACAAACCTTGTGGGAAAACAAACCTTGTGGGAAAACAAACCTTGTGGGAAAACCAACCTTGTTTTAAAACTAACCTTGAGGGAAAACCAACCTTGTGGGAAAACCAACCTAGTGGGAAAACAAATCTTGTGTGAAATCAAACCTTGTGAGAAAACTAACCTTGTGGGAAAACCAACCTTGTGGGAAAACCAAAATAGTGGAAAAACAAATCTTGTGGGAAAACAAACCTAGTGGGAAAACAAACCTTGTGGGAAAACAAACCTTTTGGGAAAGCCAACCACAAAACAAATCTTGTGGGAAAACAAACCTTGTGGGAAAACAAACCTTGTGGGAAAGACAACCTTGTTGGAAAACCTTGTGGGAAAACAAACCTTTTGGGAAAACAAACCTTGTGGGAAAACAAACCTTGTGGGAAAACAAACCTTGTGGGAAAACAAACCTTGTTTTAAAACTAACCTTGAGGGAAAACCAACCTAGTGGGAAAACAAACCCTGCGGGGAAACCAACCTTGTGGGAAAACAAACCTTGTGGGAAAACAAAACTTGTGGGAAAACAAACCTTATGGGGAAACAAACCTTGTGGGAAAACCAACCTTGTGAGAAAACTAACCTTGTGGGAAAGCCAACGTTGTGGGAAAACCAACCTAGAGGAAAAACAAATCTTGTGGGAAAACAAACCTAGTGGGAAAACAAACCTTGTGGGAAAACAAACTTTGTGGGAAAGACAACCTTGTGGGAAAACAAAAACAATGGGAAAACAAACCTTGTGAGAAAACAAACCTTGTGGGAAAACAAACCTTGTGGGGAAACAAACCTTGTGGGAAAACAAACCTTGAGTTAAAACAGACCTTGTGGGAAAACTAACCTTGCTGCAAAACCTACCTTGTGGGAAAACCAACCTTGTGGGAAAACCAACCTTGCGGGAAAACCAACCTTGGGGGAAAACCAACCTTGTGGGAAAACCAACCTTGTGGGAAAACCAACCTTGTGGGAAAACCAACCTTGCGGGAAAACCAACCTTGGGGGAAAACAAACCTTGTGGGAAAACCAACCTTGTGGGAAAACAAACCTTTTGGGAAAACAAACCTTGTGGGAAAGCAAAACCTTGTGCGGAAACAAACCTTGTGGGAAAACCAACCTTGTTTTAAAACCAACCTTGTTTTAAAACTAACCTTGAGGGAAAACCAACCTTGTGGGAAAACCAACCTAGTGGGAAAACAAATCTTGCGGGAAAACAAACCTTGTGGGAAAACCAACCTGGTGGGAAAACCAACTTAGTGGAAAAACAAATCTTGTGGGAAAACAAACCTAGTGGGAAAACAAACCTTGTGGGAAAACAAACCTTGTGGGAAAGCCAACCTTGTGGGAAAACCAAAACAGTGGGAAAACAAACCTTATGAGAAAACAAAACTTGTGGGAAAACAAACCTTGTGGGGAAACAAACCTTGTGGGAAAACAAACTTTGTGTTAAAACTGACCTTGTGGGAAAACTAACCTTGCGGGAAAACCAACCTTGTGGGAAAACCAACCTTGTGGAAAAACCAACCTTGCGGGAAAACCCACCTTGGGGGAAAACAAACCTTGTGGGAAAACAAACCTTGTGGGAAAACCAACCTAGTGGGAAAACAAACCTTGTGAGAAAACAAACCTTGTGGGAAAACCAACCTTGTGGGAAAACCAACCTTGTGAGAAAGCGAACCTTTTGGGAAAACCAACACAGTGGGAAAACAAACCTCGTGAGAAAACAATCCTTGTGGGAAAACAAACCTTGTGGGGAAACAAACCTTGTGGGGAAACAAACCTTGTGGGAAAACTAACCTTTTGGGAAAACAAACCCTGCGGGAAAACCAACCTTGTGGGAAAACAAACCTTGTGGGAAAACAAACCTTGTGGGAAAACAAACCTTATGGGGAAACAAACCTTGTGGGAAGACCAACTTTGTGAGAAAACTAAAATTGTTGGAAAACCAACCTTGTGGGAAAACCAACCTAGAGGAAAAACAAATCTTGTGGGAAAACAAACCTAGTGGGAAAACCAACCTTGTGGGAAAACCAACCTTGCGGGAAAACCAGCCTTAGGGGAAAACAAACCTTGTGGGAAAACAAACCTTGTGAGAAAGCGATCCTTTTGGGAAAACCAACACAGTGGGAAAACAAACCTTGTGAGAAAACAATCCTTGTGGGAAAACAAACCTTGTGGGGAAACAAACCTTGTGGGGAAACAAACCTAGTGGGAAAACAAACCTTGTGGGAAAACAAACCTTGTGGGAAAGACAACCTTGTGGGAAAACCAAAACAGTGTGAAAACAAACCGTGTGAGAAAACAAACCTTGTGGGAAAACAAACCTTGTGGGGAAAACAAACCTTGTGGGAAAACAAACCTTGTGTTAAAACAGACCTTGTGGGAAAACCAACCTTGTGGGAAAACCAACCTTGCGGGAAAACCAACCTTAGGGGAAAACAAACCTTGTGGGAAAACAAACCTTATGAGAAAGCCAACCTAGTAGGAAAACAAACCTTGTGAGAAAACAAACCTTGCGGGAAAACCAACCTTATGGGAAAACAAACCTAGTGGGAAAACAAACCTTGTGGGGAAACAAATCTTTCGGGAAAACCAACATTGTGGGAAAACAAACCTTGTGGGAAAACAAACCTTGTGGGAAAACAAACCTTGTGGGAAAACAAACCTTGTGGGAAAGCAAAACCTTGTGGGGAAACAAACCTTGTGGGAAAACCAACCTTGTTTTAAAACTAACCTTGAGGGAAAACCAACCTTGTGGGAAAACCAACCTATTGGGAAAACAAATCTTGTGTGAAATTAAACCTTGTGAGAAAACTAACCTTGTGGGAAAACCAACCTTGTGGGAAAACCAACCTAGTGGAAAAACAAATCTTGTGGGAAAACAAACCTAGTGGGAAAACAAACCTTGTGGGAAAGCAAAACCTTGTGGGGAAACAAGCCTTATGGGGAAACAAACCTTATGGGAAAACCAACCTTGTTTTAAAACTAACCTTAAGGGAAAACCAACCTTGTGGGAAAGCCAACCTAGTGGGAAAACAAATCTTGTTGGAAAACAAACCTTGTGAGAAAACTAACCTTGTGGGAAAACCAACCTTGTGGGAAAACCAACCTAGATGAAAAACAAATCTTGTGGGAAAACAAACCTAGTGGGAAAACAAACCTTGTGCTAAAACAAAACTTGTGGGAAAGCCAACCTTGTGGGAAAACCAAAACAGTGGGAAAACAAACCTTGTGAGAAAACAAACCTTGTGGGGAAAAAAACCTTGTGGGGAAACAAACCTTGTGGGAAAACAAACCTTGTGTTAAAACAGACCTTGTGGGAAAACCAACCTTGCGGGAAAACCATCCTTGTGGGAAAACCAACCTTGTGAGAAAACCAACCTTGCGGGAAAACCAACCTTGGGGGAAAACAAACCTTGTGGGAATACAAACCTTGTTGGAAAACCAACCTAGTGGGAAAACAAACCTTGTGAGAAAACAAACCTTGTGGGGAAACCAACCTTATGGGAAAACAAACCTAGTGGGAAAACAAACCTTGTGGGGAAACAATCCTTGTGGGAAAACCAACCTTGTGGGAAAACAAACCTTGTGGGAAAACCAACCTTGTTTGAAAACCAACCTTGCGGGAAAACCAACCTTGGGGGAAGACGAACCTTGTGGGAAAACAAACCTTGTGGGAAAACCAACCTAGTGGGAAAACAAACCTTGTGAGAAAACAAACCTTGTGGGAAAACCAACCTCGTGAGAAAACCAACCTTATGAGAAAAACCTTGGGGGAAAACAAACCTTGTGGGAATACAAACCTTGTTGGAAAACCAACCTAGTGGGAAAACAAACCTTGTGAGAAAACAAACCTTGTGGGGAAACCAACCTTATGGGAAAACAAACCTAGTGGGAAAACAAACCTTGTGGGGAAACAATCCTTGTGGGAAAACCAACCTTGTGGGAAAACAAACCTTGTGGGAAAACCAACCTTGTTTGAAAACCAACCTTGCGGGAAAACCAACCTTGGGGGAAAACGAACCTTGTGGGAAAACAAACCTTGTGGGAAAACCACACAGTGGGAAAACAAATCTTGTGAGAAAACAATCCTTGTGGGAAAACAAACCTTGTTGGGAAAACAAAACCAAAACAGTGTGAAAACAAACCGTGTGAGAAAACAAACCTTGTGAGAAAACCAACCTTGTGGGAAAACAAACCTTGTGAGAAAACAAACCTTGTGGGAAAACAAACCTTGTGGGAAAGCCAACCTTGTGGGAAAACCAAAACAGTGGGAAAATAAACCTTGTGAGAAAACAAACCTAGTGGGAAAACAAACCTTGTGGGGAAACAAACCTTTCGGGAAAACCAACCTTGTGGGAAAACAAACCTTGTGGGAAAACAAACCTTGTGGGAAAACAAACCATGTGGGAAAACAAACCTTGTGGGAAAACAAACCTTGCGGGAAAACCAACCTTGTTTTAAAACTAACTTTGAGGGAAAACCAACCTTGTGGGAAAACCAACCTAGTGGGAAAACAAATCTAGTGGGAAAACAGACTTGCGGGAAAACGAACCTTGTGGGCAAGACAACCTTGTGGGAAAACAAACCTTGCGGGAAAACCAACCTTGTGGGAAAACAAACCTTGCGGGAAAACTAACTTTGTGGGAAAACAAACCCTGCGGGAAAATCAACCTTGTGGGAAAGTGAACCTTTCGGGAAAACCAACACAGCAAGAAAACTAACCTTGCGGGAAAACCAACCTTGTGGGAAAACCAACCTTGTGGGAAAACCAACCTTGCGGGGAAACCAACCTTGGGGGAAAACAAACCTTGTGGGAAAACAAACCTTTTGGGAAAACAAACCTAAGAAAACAAACCTTGTGAGAAAACAAACCTTGTGTTAAAACCAACCTTATGGGAAAACAAACCTAGTGGGAAAACAAACCTTTTGGGGAAACAAACCTTTCGGGAAAACCAACCTTGTGGGAAAACAAACCTTGTGGGAAAACAAACCTTGTGGGAAAACAAACCTTGTGGGGAAAACAAACCTTGTGGGAAAACAAACCTTGTGGGGAAACAAACCTTTTGGGAAAACAAACCTTGCGTTAAAACAGACCTTGTGGGAAAACTAACCTTGCGGGAAAACCAACCTTGTGGGAAAACCAACCTTGTGGGAAAACCAACCTTGCGGGAAAACCAACCTTGGGGGAAAACAAAGCTTGTGGGAAAACAAACCTTGTGGGAAAACCAACCTAGTGGGAAAACAAACCTTGTGAGAAAACAAACCTTGTGGGAAAACAAACCTTATGGGGAAACAAACCTTGCGGGAAAACCAACCTTGTGGGAAAACCTACCTTGTGGGAAAGCGAACCTTTTGGGAAAACCAACACAGTGGGAAAACAAACCTTGTGGGAAAACAATCCTTGTGGGAAAACAAACCTTGTGGGGAAACAAACCTTGTGGGAAAACTAACCTTTTGGGAAAACAAACACTGCGCGAAAACCAACCTTGTGGGAAAACAAACCTTGTGGGAAAACAAACCTTTTGGGGAAACAAACCTTATGGGAAAACTAACCTTTTGGGAAAACAAACCCTGCGGGAAAACCAACCTTGTGGGAAAACAAACCTTGTTGGAAAACAAACCTTATGGGGAAACAAACCTTGTGGGAAAACAAACCTTGTGGGGAAACAAACCTTGTGGGAAAACAAACCTTGTGTTAAAACAGACCTTGTGGGAAAACTAACCTTGCGGGAAAACCAACCTTGTGGGAAAACCAACCTTGTGGGAAACCTTGCGGGAAAACCAACCTTGGGGGAAAACAAACCTTGTGGGAAAACAAACCTTGTGGGAAAACCAACCTAGTGGGAAAAGAAAGCTTGTGAGAAAACAAACCTTGTGAGAAAACCAACCTTATGGGAAAACAAACCTAGTGGAAAAACAAATCTTGTGGGAAAACAAACCTAGTGGGAAAAAAAACCTTGTGGGAAAACAAACCTTGTGGGGAAGCCAACGTTGTGGGAAAACCAAAACAGTGGGAAAACAAACCTTGTGAGAAAACCAACCTTGTGGGAAAACAAACCTTGTGGGGAAACAAAACCTTGTGGGAAAACAAACCTTGTGTTAAAACCAACCTTGTGGGAAAACCAACCTTGCGGGAAAACCAACCTTGGGGGAAAACAAACCTTGCGGGAAAAGAAACCTTGTGGGAAAACCAACCTAGTGGGAAAACAATTCTTGTGAGAAAACGAACCTTGTGGGAAAACCAACCTTATGGGAAAACAAACCTAGTGCAAACAAACCTTGTGGGAAAACAAACCTTGTGGGAAAACAAACCTTTTGGGAAAACAAACCTTGTGGGAAAATAAACCTTGTGTGGAAACAAACCTTGTGGGAAAACAAAGCTTGTGAGAAAACAAACCTTGTGGGGAAACAAACCTTTCGGGAAAACCAACCTTGTGGAAAAACAAACCTTGTGGGAAAACAAACCTTGTGGGAAAACAAACCTTTTGGGAAAACAAACCTTGTGGGAAAACAAACCTTGTGGGAAAACCAACCTAGTGGGAAAACATAGCTTGTGAGAAAACAAACCTTGTGGGAAAACCAACCTTATGGGAAAACAAACCTAGTGGAAAAACAAATCTTGTGGGAAAACAAACCTAGTGGGAAAAAAAACCTTGTGGGAAAACAAACCTTGTGGGAAAGCCAACGTTGTGGGAAAACCAAAACAGTGGGAGAACTAACCTTGCGGGAAAACCAACCTTGTGGGAAAATCAACCTTGTGGGAAAACCAACCTTGCGGGAAAACCAACCTTGGGGGAAAACAGACCTTGTGGGAAAACAAACCTTGTGGGAAAACCAACCTTGCGGGGAAACCAACCTTGGGGGAAAACAAACCTTGTGGGAAAACAAACCTCGTGGGAAAACAAACCTAATAAAACAAACCTTGTGAGAAAACAAACCTTTTGTTAAAACCAACCTTAACTTAAAACCAAAACAGACCTTGTGGGAGAACTAACCTTGCGGGAAAACCAACCTTGTGGGAAAACCAACCTTGTGGGAAAACCAACCTTGCGGGAAAACCAACCTTGGGGGAAAACAGACCTTGTGGGAAAACAAACCTTGTGGGAAAACCAACCTTGCGGGGAAACCAACCTTGGGGGAAAACAAACTTTGTGGGAAAACCAACCTTATGGGAAAACAAACCTAGTGAAAACAAACGTTATGTCAAAACTACCCTTTTGGGGAAATAAACCCTGCGGGAAAAGCAACCAATACAGTGGGAAAACAAACCTTGTGAGAAAAAAAACCTTGTGGGAAAACCAACCTTGTGGGAAAACAAACCTTGCGGGAAAACCAACCTTGTGGAAAACAAACCTTATGGGAAAGCGAACCTTTTGGAAAAACCAACACAGTGGGAAAACAAACCTTGTGAGAAAACAATCCTTGTGGGAAAACAAACCTTATGGGGAAACAAACCTTGTGGGAAAACTAACCTTTTGGGAAAACAAACCCTGCGGGAAAACCAAACTTTTGGGAAAACAAACCTTGTGGGAAAACAAACTTTGTGGGAAAACAAACCTTATGGGGAAAAAAACCTTGTGGGGAAACCAACCTTGTGAGAAAACTAACCTTGTGGGAAAACCAACCTTGTGGGAAAACCAACCTAGTGGTAAAACAAATCTTGTGGGAAAACAAACCTAGTGGGAAAACAAACCTTGTGGGAAAACAAACCTTGTGGGAAAGCCAACCCTGTGGGGAAACCAAAACAGTGGGAAAACAAACCTTGTGAGAAAACAAACCTAATAAAACAAACCTTGTGAGAAAACAAACCTTGTGTTAAAACCAACCTTATGGGAAAACAAACCTAGTGGGAAAACAAACCTTTTGGGGAAACAAACCTTTCGGGAAAACCAACCTTGTGGGAAAACCAACCTTGTGGGAAAACCAACCTTGCGGGAAAACCAACCTTGGGGGAAAACAAAGCTTGTAGGAAAACAAACCTTGTGGGAAAATCAACCTTGCGTGGAAACCAACCTTGGGGGAAAACAAACCTTGTGGGAAAACAAACCTTGTGGGAAAACAAACCTAATAAAACAAACCTTGTGAGAAAACAAACCTTGTGTTAAAACCAACCTTATGGGAAAACAAACCTAGTGGGAAAACAAACCTTTTGGGGAAACAAACCTTTCGGGAAAAGCAACCTTGTGGGAAAACAAACCTTGTGGGAAAACAAACCTTGTGGGAAAACAAACGTTGTGGGGAAAACAAACCTTGTGGGAAAACAAACCTTGTGGGGAAACAAACCTTGTGGGAAAACAAACTTTGTGTTAAAACAGACCTTGTGGGAAAACTAACCTTGTGGGAAAACCAACCTTGTGGGAAAACCAACCTTGTGGGAAAACCAACCTTGCGGGAAAACCAACCTTGGGGGAAAACAAAGCTTGTGGGAAAACAAAGCTTGTGGGAAAACCAACCTAGTGGGAAATCAAACCTTGTGAGAAAACAAACCTTGTGGGAAAACAAACCTTATGGGGAAACAAACCCTGCGGGAAAACCAACCTTGTGGGAAAACCTACCTTGTGGGAAAGCGAACCTTTTGGGAAAACCAACACAGTGGGAAAACAAACCTTGTGGGAAAACAATCCTTGTGGGAAAACAAACCTTGTGGGGAAACAAACCTTGTGGGAACACTAACTTTTTGGGAAAACAAACACTGCGCGAAAACCAACCTTGTGGGAAAACAAACCTTGTGGGAAAACAAACCTTTTGGGGAAACAAACCTTATGGGAAAACTAACCTTTTGGGAAAACAAACCCTGCGGGAAAACCAACCTTGTGGGAAAACAAACCTTGTTGGAAAACAAACCTTATGGGGAAACAAACCTTGTGGTAAAACAAACCTTGTGGGGAAACAAACCTTGTGGGAAAACAAACCTTGTGTTAAAACAGTCCTTGTGGGAAAATTAACCTTGCGGGAAAACCAACCTTGTGGGAAAACCAACCTTGTGGGAAACCTTGCGGGAAAACCAACCTTGGGGGAAAACAAACCTTCGGGGAAAACAAACCTTGTGGGAAAACCAACCTAGTGGGAAAACAAAGCTTGTGAGAAAACAAACCTTGTGGGAAAACCAACCTTATGGGAAAACAAACCTAGTGGAAAAACAAATCTTGTGGGAAACAAACCTAGTGGGAAAAAAAACCTTGTGGGAAAACAAACCTTGTGGGGAAGCCAACGTTGTGGGAAAAAAAACCTTGTGGGGAAACAAAACCTTGTGGGAAAACAAACCTTGTGTTAAAACAGACCTTGTGGGAGAACTAACCTTGCGGGAAAACCAACCTTGTGGGAAAACCAACCTTGTGGGAAAACCAACCTTGCGGGAAAACCAACCTTGGGGGAAAGCCAACCCTGTGGGAAAACCAAAACAGTGGGAAAACAAACCTTGTGAGAAAACCAACCTTGTGGGAAAACAAACCTTGTGGGGAAACAAAACCTTGTGGGAAAACAAACCTTGTGTTAAAACAGACCTTGTGGGAGAACTAACCTTGCGGGAAAACCAACCTTGTGGGAAAACCAACCTTGTGGGAAAACCAACCTTGCGGGAAAACCAACCTTGGGGGAAAACAAACCTTGTGGGAAAAGAATCCTTGTGGGAAAACCAACCTAGTGGGAAAACAATTCTTGTGAGAAAACAAACCTTGTGGGAAAACCAACCTTATGGGAAAACAAACCTAGTGCAAACAAACCTTGTGGGAAAACAAACCTTGTGGGAAAACAAACCTTTTGGGAAAACAAACCTTGTGGGAAAATAAACCTTGTGCGGAAACAAACCTTGTGGGAAAACAAAGCTTGTGAAAAAACAAACCTTGTGGGGAAACAAACCTTTCGGGAAAACCAACCTTGTGGGAAAACAAACCTTGTGGGAAAACAAACCTTGTGGGAAAACAAACCTTTTGGGAAAACAAACCTTGTGGGAAAACAAACCTTGTGGGAAAACCAACCTAGTGGGAAAACAAAGCTTGTGAGAAAACAAACCTTGTGGGAAAACCAACCTTATGGAAAACAAACCTAGTGGAAAAACAAATCTTGTGGGAAAACAAACCTAGTGGGAAAAAAAACCTTGTGGGAAAACAAACCTTGTGGGAAAGCCAACGTTGTGGGAAAACCAAAACAGTGGGAAAACAAACCTTGTGAGAAAACCAACCTTGTGGGAAAACAAACCTTGTGGGGAAACAAAACCTTGTGGGAAAACCAACCTTGTATTAAAACAGACCTTGTGGGAGAACTAACCTTGCGGGAAAACCAACCTTGTGGGAAAACCAACCTTGTGGGAAAACCAACCTTGCGGGAAAACCAACCTTGGGGGAAAACAGACCTTGTGGGAAAACAAACCTTGTGGGAAAACCAACCTAGTGGGAAAATAATTCTTGTGAGAAAACAAACCTTGTGGGAAAACCAACCTTATGGGAAAACAAACCTAGTGCAAACAAACCTTGTGGGAAAACAAACCTTGTAGGAAAACAAACCTTTTGGGAAAACAAACCTTGTGGGAAAATAACCCTTGTGTGGAAACAAACCTTTTGGGAAAACCAACCTAGCGGGAAAAGAAACCTTGTGGGAAAACCAACCATGTGGGAAAACAATACAGTGGGAAAACAAACCTTGTGAAAAAAAAAACCTTGCGGGAAAACCAACCTTGTGGGAAAACAAACCTTGCGGGAAAACCAACCTTGTGGAAAACAAACCTAGTGGGAAAACAAAGCTTGTGAGAAAACAAACCTTGTGGGTAAACCAACCTTATGGGAAAACAAATCTAGTGGAAAAACAAATCTTGTGGGAAAACAAACCTAGTGGGAAAAAAAACCTTGTGAGAAAACAAACCTTGTGGGAAGGCCAACGTTGTGGGAAAACCAAAATAGTGGGAAAACAAACCTTGTGAGAAAACCAACCTTGTGGGAAAACAAACCTTGTGGGGAAACAAAACCTTGTGGGAAAACAAACCTTGTGTTAAAACAGACCTTGTGGGAGAACTAACCTTGCGGGAAAACCAACCTTGTGGGAAAACCAACCTTGTGGGAAAACCAACCTTGCGGGAAAACCAACCTTGGGGGAAAACAGACCTTGTGGGAAAACAAACCTTGTGGGAAAACCAACCTAGTGGGAAAACAATTCTTGTGAGAAAACAAACTTTGTGGGAAAACAAACCTTATGGGAAAAACAAACCTAGTGAAAACAAACCTTGTGTCAAAACTACCCTTTTGGGAAAATAAACCCTGCGGGAAAAGCAACCGTGTCGGAAAACAAACCTTGTGGGAAAACAAACCTTTTGGGAAAACTAACCTTGTGGGAAAACCAACCTTGTGGGGAAAAAAACCTTGTAGGGAAACCAACCTTGTGAGAAAACTAACCTTGTGGGAAAACCAACCTTGTGGGAAAACCAACCTAGTGGTAAAACAAATCTTGTGGGAAAACAAACGTAGTGGGAAAACAAACCTTGTGGGAAAACAAACCTTGTGGGAAAGCCAACCCTGTGGGGAAACCAAAGCAGTGGGAAAACAAACCTTGTGAGAAAACAAACCTTGTGGGAAAACAAACCTTCTGGGGAAACAAACCTTGTGGGAAAACAAACCTTGTGTTAAAACAGACCTTGTGGGAAAACTAACCTTGCGGGAAAACCAACCTTGTGGGAAAACCAACCTTGTGGGGAAAAAAACCTTGTAGGGAAACCAACCTTGTGAGAAAACTAACCTTGTGGGAAAACCAACCTTGTGGGAAAACCAACCTAGTGGTAAAACAAATCTTGTGGGAAAACAAACCTAGTGGGAAAACAAACCTTGTGGGAAAACAAACCTTGTGGGAAAGCCAAAACCAAAACAGTGGGAAAACAAACCTTGTGAGAAAACAAACCTTGTGGGAAAACAAACCTTGTGGGGAAACAAACCTTGTGGGAAAACAAACCTTGTGTTAAAACAGACCTTGTGGGAAAACTAACCTTGCGGGAAAACCAACCTTGTGGGAAAACCAACCTTGTGGGAAAACCAACCTTGCGGGAAAACCAACCTTGGGGGAAAACAAACCTTGTGGGAAAACAAACTTTGTGGGAAAACCAACCTAGTGGGAAAACAAACCTTGTGAGAAAACAAACCTTGTGGGAAAACCAACCTTCTGGGAAAACAAACCTAGTGGGAAAACAAACCTTGTGGGGAAACAAACCTTTCGGGAAAACCAACCTTGTGGGAAAAACAAACCTTGTGAGGAAACAAACCTTGTGTCAAAACTACCCTTTTGGGAAAACAAACCCTGCGGGAAAACCAACCTTGTCGGAAAACAAACCTTGTGGGAAAACAAACCTTTTGGGAAAACCTTGTGGGGAAACAAACCTTTCGGGAAAACCAACCTTGTGGGAAAACAAACCTTGTGAGAAAACAAACCTTGTGTCAAAACTACCCTTTTGGGAAAACAAACCCTGCGGGAAAACCAACCTTGTCGGAAAACAAACCTTGTGGGAAAACAAACCTAGTGGGAAAAGAAACTTTTGGGATAACCAACCTTGTGGGAAAACAAATCTTGTTGGAAAACAAATCTTGTAGGAAAACAAACCTTGTGGGAAAGCCAGCCTTGTGGGAAAACAAACCTTGCGGGAAAACCAACCTTGTGGGAAAACAAACCTTGTGGGAAAACCAACCTTGTGGGAAAACAAACCTTGCGGGAAAACAAACCTTGTTGAAAAACAAACCTTGTGGGAAAACAAACCTTGTGGGGAAACAAACCTTGTGGGAAAACCAACCTTGTTTTAAAACTAACCTTGAGGGAAAACCAACTTTTTGGGAAAACCAACCTAGTGGCAAAACAAATCTAGTTGGAAAACAAACCTTGTGGGAAAACAAACCTTGTGAGAAAGCCAACCTTGTGGGAAAACAAACCTTGCGGGAAAACCAACCTTGTGGGAAAACAAACCTTGTGGGAAAACCAACCTTGTGGGAAAACAAACCTTGCGGGAAAAGAAACCTTGTGCGAAAACAAACCTTGTGGGAAAACAAACCTTATGGGGAAACAAACCTTGTGGGAAAACCAACCTTGTGAGAAAACCTTGAGGGAAAACCAACCTTGTGGGAAAACCAAACTAGTGGGAAAACAAATCTTGTGGGAAAACAAACCTTGTGAGAAAACTAACCTTGTGGGAAAACCAACCTTGTGGGAAAACCAACCTAGAGGAAAAACAAATCTTGTGGGAAAACAAACCTTGTGGGAAAACAAACCTTGTGGGAAAGAAAACCTTATGGGGAAACCAAAACATTGGAAAAACAAACCTTGTGAGAAAACAAACCTTGTGGGAAAACAAACATTGTGTTAAAACAGACCTTGTGGGAAAACAGACCTTGTGGGAAAACTAACCTTGCGGGAAAACCAACCTTGTGGGAAAACCAACCTTGCGGGAAAACAAACCTTGTGGGAAAACAAACCTTGTGGGAAAACCAACCTAGTGGGAAAACAAACCTTGTGAGAAAACAAACCTTGTGGGAAAACCAACCTTATGGGGAAAAAAACCCTGCGGGAAAACCAACTTTGTGGGAAAACCAACCTTGTGGGAAAGCGAACCTTTTGGGAAAACCAACACAGTGGGAAAACAAACCTTGGGAGAAAACAGTCCTTGTGGGAAAACAAACCTTGTGGGGAAACAAACCTTGTGGGGAAACAAACCTTGTGGGAAAACTAACCTTTTGGGAAAACAAACCCTGCGGGAAAACCAACCTTGTGGGAAAACAAACCTTGTGCAAAAACAAACCTTGTGGGAAAACAAACCTTATGGGGAAACAAACCTTGTGGGAAAACCAACCTTGTGAGAAAACTAACCTTGTGGGAAAACCAACCTTGTGGAAAAACCAACCTAGAGGAAAAACAAATCTTGTGGGAAAACAAACCTAGTGGTGAAACAATCCTTGTGGGAAAACAAACCTTGTGGGAAAGACAACCTTGTGGGAAAACCAAAACAGTGGGAAAATAAACCTTGTGAGAAAACAAACCTTGTGGTAAAACAAACCTTGTGGGGAAACAAACCTTGTCGGAAAACAAACCTTGTGTTAAAACAGACCTTGTGGGAAAACCAACCTTGCGGGAAAACCAACCTTGTGGGAAAACCAACCTTGTGGGAAAACCAACCTTGCGGGAAAACCAACCTTGGGGGAAAACAAACCTTGTGGGAAAACAAACCTTGTGGGAAAACAAATCTTGTGAGAAAACAAACCTTGTGGGAAAACCAACCTTATGGGAAAACAAACCTAGTGGGAAAACAAACCTTGTGGGGAAACAAACCTTTCGGGTAAACCAACCTTGTGGGAAAACAAACCTTGTGGGAAAACAAACCTTGTGGGAAAACAAACCTTGTGGGGAAACTTGTCTGTCTGTCTGTATTGACTGTCTGTCTGTCTTGACTGACGAATTGACTGTCTGTCTGTCTTTCTTGACTGACTGACTGTCTTTCTGTCTGTCTTGACTGACTGTCTGTCTGACTGTCTGTCTGTCTGTCTGTCTTGACTGACGGTCTGTCAGACTGTCTGCCTGTCTGTCTGACTGTCTGTCTGTCTGTCTGTCTGTCTGTCTGTCTGTCTGTCTGTCTGTCTGCTTTGACTGACTGTCTGTCTGACTTGACTGACTGACTGTCTGTCGGTCTGTATGTCTGTCTGTCTGTCTGTCTGTCTGTCTTGACTGACTGGCTGTCTGTCTTGACTGACTGACTGTCTGTCTGTCTGTCTGTCTGTCTGTCTTGACTGACTCTCTGTCTGTCTGCCTATCTGTCTTGACTGACTGACTGGCTGTCTGTCTGTCTTGACTGACTGACTGTCTATCTGTCTTGACTAACTGACTGTCTGTCTGTCTTTCTGTCTGTCTTGACTGAGTGTCTGTCTGACTGTTTGTCTGTCTGTTTGTCTTGACTGACTGACTGGCTGTCTGTCTGTCTTGACTGACTGACTGTCTATCTGTCTTGACTAACTGACTGTCTGTCTGTCTTTCTGTCTGTCTTGACTGAGTGTCTGTCTGACTGTTTGTCTGTCCGTCTGTCTTGACTGACTGTCTGTCTGACTTTCTGTTTGTCTTGACTGACTGTCTGTCTGTCTCTCTATCTTGACTGACTATCTGTCTGACTTTCTGTTTGTCTTGACTGACTGTCTGTCTGTCTGTCTTGACTGACTGACTGTCTATCTGTCTTGATTGACTGACTGTCTGTCTTGACTGATTGTCTGTCTGACTTTCTGTCTGACTGTCTGTCTGTCTGTCTGTTTGTCTGTCTTTAATGACTGTCTGTCTGTCTGTTTTGACTGTCTGTCTGTCTGTTTGCTTTGACTGACTGTCTGTCAGACTTGAATGACTGACTGTCTGTCTGTCTGTCTGTCTGTCTGTCTTGACTGACTGGCTGTCTGTCTTGACTGACTGTCTGTATGTCTGTATTGACTAACTGTCTGTCTGACTGTCTGTCTGACTGTCTGTCTGACTGTCTGTCTGACTCTCTGTCTGACTGTCTGTCTGACTGTCTGTCTGTCTGTCTGTCTGCTTTGACTGACTAACTGTCTGACTTGACTGACTGACTGACTGTCTGTCTGTCTGTATGTCTGTCTGTCTGTCTGTCTGTCTGTCTTGACTGACTGGCTGTCTGTCTTGACTGACTGACTGTCTGTCTGTCTGTCTGTCTTGACTGACTGACTGGCTGTCTGTCTGTCTTGACTGGCTGTCTGTCTGACTGTCTGTCTGTCTGTCTGTCTGTCTGTCTGTCTGTCTGTCTGTCTGTCTGTCTGTCTGTCTTGACTGACGGTCCGTCAGACTGTCTGCCTGTCTGTTTTGACTGGCTGTCTGTCTGTCTTGACTGACTGACTGTCTATCTGTCTTGACTGACTGACTGTCTGTCTGTCTGTCTTGACTGAGTGTCTGTCTGTCTGTTTGTCTTTACTGACTGTCTGTCTGTCTATCTGTCTGTCTCGACTGACTGTCTGTCTGACTTGCTGTTTGTCTTGACTGACTGTCTGTCTGTCTGTCTGTCTTGACTGACTATCTGTCTGACTTTCTGTTTATCTTGACTGACTGTCTGTCTGTCTGTCTTGACTGACTGACTGTCTATCTGTCTTGACTGACTGACTGTCTGTCTGTCTTGACTGATTGTCTGTCTGACTGTCTGTCTGACTGTCTGTCTGACTGTCTGTCTGACTGTCTGTCTGTCTCTCTGTCTTTACTGACTGTCTGTCTGTCTGTCTTTACTGACTGTCTGTCTGTCTGTTTTGACTGACTGACTGTCTGTTTGTCTGTCTTGACTGATTGTCTGTCTGACTGTCTGTCTGACTGTCTGTTGTCTGTCTTTACTGACTGTCTGTCTGTCTGTTTTGACTGACTGTCTGTCTGTCTGTTTTGACTGACTGTCTGTTTGTCTGTTTTGACTGTCTGTCTGTCTGACTTTCTGTTTGTCTTGACTGACTGTCTGTCTGTCTGTCTTGAGTGTCTGTCTGTCTGTCTTGACTGACTGTCTGTCTGACTTTCTGTCTGTCTGTTTGTCTGTCTGACTGTCTGTCTGACTGTCTGTCTGTCTGTCTGTATGCTTTGACTGACTGTATGTATGTATGTATGTATATATTTATTTCCCATCAAATGAAAACAGATGGAGTACAAGATAAAAAGAAAACGAGAAACACATTACGAGAGAATACACTAATACAGAAAAACAAAGAACGAGATGAATACCTAAATACAAAAATACAAAAGACAGAACTACTGCCTCAAAATGCTTGCCCAAGGATGAGCAACAATACCAGAGTTGTATCTGGCAATCTGAGCTATGATCGCTTCACACAAAACGGTTGCTAGTCCATGGTGGAAGCCGTAGGAGGTACTTCGCATATTTGTAATATGTAGACCGCAACTTTTTCTTATCTTCCTTTTGGAATATCCTCCTAAAAGGACTTAGGTACAGATAGTGGGGTAGTGCCATTGCATTGTACAGCTGAGCAAGAATTCGCCGAACAAACTTTCGCTTATAAGCTACAACACGGCTATACGCGAAAGAAATCCGTTTCTGCAGATGACTCTGCAAAAGGTGACGCGTTTCAAGCAGAGACCGACCAAGAGGAATCCCCAGATAAACAATGTGTTCAGCGAGCCGAACACTAGCACCACCTAACCTAACATCAACAGCGGACCCTGGCTTGGCATTAAACAACATTACTTCTGATTTCCCCTCATTAAACTGAAGACCTATTTTTACATACTCCCCTTGCAACTGGGCAAAATTCTCCTCTAAACCGCGAAGGAGGCGGCTCAGATTAAGAACGTCATCTGCGTGACCTATTAATGATAGGTCAATGCCTCAAAGAATATATGTCAGATTTGACTTAGATTGCGGTTTGACGATGCTGTTGTTGAATGCGGTAGGTGACGTCAATGCGCCCTGCCTTACACCTTTTTTGACGGGAAGCACCGGGTTATTTGTCACGGGATTCACACTCTGGCTTAGTGTTGCCGGTAGCTTAAGCTCAGCTTTCAAATTTTGATACATATCATACAGAGGGTCTAACATACATGGGTCAACACCAACTAGGCCCATATCTAAAATAATCTGCTCATGGATCAGCGAGTCGAAGGCCCGTCTGACATCATGCGCAGCGAGAGCTATGCTCTCTCCTCTTTCCTCCGCATCTATCAAAGCCAAAACAAGAGCGGAAAGAGCGTGGCCACATCCTAGACCAGGCTGAAAACCGAATTGATGGTCTGGAACTGTGCATTTTGACCGCACTTCATCAACAATTAGTGCCTCAAAAAGCTTACAAAAAACTGTTGCCACAGTTATAGGTCGGAATGATGAGCACTGGGAAAGTGGCTTTCCCTTTTTAGGCACAGGGGTTAGCGTTCCTATGGAAATAGAATCTGGCACAATACCCAGATTAAAAATCATCTGAAAAAGAAGGACAAGGTGCTCGAGAAACATCTCGCAGCTAAGCCGCAGGTGCTGAATTGATATACCATCACAACCACGCGATTTCTTTTTTTTAAGTTTTCTAATATTTATTTATTTATTTACTTCAAAATATAGCCAACTGGGGCTGCTACATAACAAATTATTTATATACACTAAAACTAAAAAACAAATATGCTGAAGGCACGAAGCCTCCAACAAACAAAATACTCAATCACGATGGTTCAACCCACTCAAATCAGGATGGGTCAAACCCACAATAAATTTCTTTCCCCCATGCTTGCCACAGAGGCAGAGACAGGCGCATTTGCGGACCACACAGAATCACCAGCAGAATTATTGCTCGACGCCAGAATTCGAGACTGAAGAGAAAGAATGGAGGAACGACGGATTTCAGGGAGAGAAGGGACTCCTTCACCTACAAACATACCCGAAGCACTTCAGTTCCATCTAAACCCATGTAACCACCGGAAAGAGTTGTTATACAAGACGCGAAAGGTCTTTTCGCGCTTATGAGATTGGTTAGTCACAAGAGAGTAACAATATAGTTGGGAACAGTACATTCTGAAAAGGAATGTCTTGACAGACGCATTGCAAGACCCAAACCTACGAATAAGAAGATTCGCTCTAGCGCTCAATGACCTTGCTAAAGCATTAACATGGTGATCATCATTCAGTGTTGGCGTAAAAATAAGTCCAAGGTACTTAAAAGTATCCACGAACTTCAGTGTCTGGCCAGACAGTAGAACGGGTGGAAGATGAACCAGCTTCAGGCCACGTGGGAGGAATGCCATGCAAAGGGTTTTTTTCGTGTTGAATATCACATCATGTGCCGAAGCAAACACATCACAAACTTTCATCAACTCATTTAGGGCATGAATGGTAGTAGCCATCACCACCAAATCATCCGCATAACTAATGTTATTAAAACAACTACCCTGGATAAAACAACCTACCCCTGCATCAGCAAGCGCACTGTTTAATTCATCCACATATAAGTTATAAAGGAGTGGGGATAGTACTCCCCCCTGCCTAACACCATTTAGGACACGAAATGGGGAGCTAAGCAGCCCATCCCATTTCACATAAAATCTTTGGTTTTTAAACCAACATGCAAGTGTTAGTACAATACGGGGGTCTACTCCCCTATCATGCAACTTACGAAGAAGTTTCTCATGGTTGACACGGTCAAAAGCAGCCTTTGCGTCAATAAAACAAGCAAATACGGGGGTTGAACCGATTTTAGTACGAATACACAAAATTCAGTAGAGGTCTTTTTTTTTTTTTTTTTTTTTTTTTTTTTTTTTTTTTTTTTTTTAATTGGCACTAAATATGTCGACCATTACGTTTAACGGGTTAAAATAACTTAAATATATACAGTCATTAAACAAAAAATACCGGTTAGTATGACACTTCACTGGCACCAAGAGGTTCTGGTGCCGCGTCCGTCCTTTCACCGGTGCTAGATTGGGCAGTATGTCACTGTGCTTTTCACTGGCAAGGATCGACCGGCCGGAGCGTGAAATTAGATTTTCTCTGCGAACATGGAGTGGCTCCAGCCTTAATAGCAGGATGGAAGCTTTGTCGCCAATTAAAATTGGTCAACGTTCATTTTGTTACCGTGCATGCCAGGCATGGAATGGTTTATCTGAGGAGACCGTTTCCCAACCAAATTTACTTTCATTCAAACAACATCTTGCTGGTACAACGTTCTGCAATAGCGCGTATGTGAACCCTTTTTAGTTTATATTTGTTGCATGTTAAGTGTGTAGTGCAGTATTGAAAAATGTAGTAAACATTTGTGTGCTTGTAGAGAGAGAAGCTTCGGCTTAACGTCTTTTTCTATTAAAAAAATAAATAAAAATAAAAAATATATTTCAGCCCTAGCATGACACGAAATAACATTATTTCGTCACCTTTAGGATTAAATCTGCCGAAGTCTGATGTCATCGTTGCTGTCAATTGGACCGGAGTTTATGTGGTCGACGACCAAGAACAGGTCCTACTCGAACTTTCATTCCCGGAAATTACAGCTGTTGCTAGTCAAAAATAAGTATCTAAGTCTTCAGATAAGTACTGAAAACATTCTTCAGAGTGAAGTCCCTCGAATCTTGATGAGTGTCGTCCCTTTTTTATAAGTCAACGCCACAGGGTTATTGTTGGGGGGGGGGTGGATCGGACCTATAGCAGCTTTTGAAGTTTATTATTTCTTGTTCTCCACTTCTACCCCTTAGGTGTCTCCCTATTGCAGACAGGGCGGAATAAAAGACTGGGTAGTTAGTCACGTACGACTCATGAGTCAGAGAAGAGATAATCTTGGTATTCTTGTTGTATAAGCCGGCTGTTCCGATGCGAACTATAGGAATAGAACTGCCCCCTTTGTATTATATTTCGAAAACTTACAGTGTACCTGTTTGATCATTCATCTCATGAGTTTTGTTTTATTCAGAACTGCGAAGGCATTCATGCAATCCTTCACCCTTACGACGATCCGAGGGGAAGAGTTTGCTTTCCAAAGCCCGAACTCGGAAGACATCCGTGACCTGGTTGTCTATTTCTTAGAGGGCCTGAAAAAACGGTCGAAGTTTGTCATAGCTATCCAGGATTACACACCGCAAGGTAACTTCAGCTTTCTTAGTTATCGTCTTAGCTTCCCGCCTTCATCTTCTCTTCCTGCACCATACTCTGAGCGTGTTCCACCCTTCTAATAATAGTAACTATAAGTTACTATTTTCGTTCTAACCTCTTGAAAAGTTACTACACTGACCGTTCCAACCTTCTCGCAATAGTAACTATTTGCTCACCACGCCCGGTAGCGAAGCGTGGTAATTACGATTTCTGCGAAGTGATTGGCCCGATTAATCCGTGGCACGATATTTTGCCGAAAAGAGAGAAAATGTGTTCCAGCCTTGACGACAAGAAGCCAGAGCCGTGAAGTCATGCGTGGCAACTACGATAAGCAGGATGGGTCTATGTCTCCTCGATAGAGCACTTCCTTGATTTGAGCACTCCAGGTGACCCACTCCTTGAAATCTCCGAGTTTCCTCTCTGATCATACGTTGGAAAATTAGCTTGTTAGGCAATGTCCAGATTTTCCTTTGTAATCATGTCTTGTATGATCCGGATCGCGAAACCCGGAGCGTAAGATTCCTCGCTGCATCCGTAAAATCGGATCCTCATTGAACTTGGGCGATTGACGCCCAAACTTGACACCAGATTCGTTGTCAATGGAGCTTCAGCATCAAAGTGACAAGTGTACGAATGAATTCAGATTTGGAGGACGGAAACGAAAATATCTGCTAGAAACAGTGATAGACTTTCTTACAATACACTGTTCTTACTTGAAACCAAACCTGCTCTCCCGTTTGTGAAACGTTCAAGCTTTTTCTTCGACCAAATTACCATACATCTTCTGCCCCTGTACCTTGAAGGGACAAGTATCCCTTGAGGTTGTTAATTAATTACGGAGTCACCAACCCCTTCGCAAACTCCGCGTCGCTGCGGTTTTCAAATCCCTCCCATTAGTATAACGAATAATCAGTGAAGAATTATAAATTCCATATTTGTGATATTAATTGTATAGCATGTTGTGAACACCTGTATCCTTAAGCTACGAACATTTTGGATCTCTTCTTTCTTTTTCATTGTCTTTCTTGCTAGAAGTTAGTTCCTATTTAGGATAGGAACATTGGACGCCTGAATTATCTCTGCTTTTTTTTTTTTTTTTTTTTTTTTTAAAGTTTTACCCTCTTTTAACCCTTATTTCTCATTTTACCATTTCAACACATATTTAAAACCTTTTTTTTCTTTTCCTTCCTTTCCTTAAAATTTTCATTCTTTGAAAACTTAATATTTACAAAAATACTATCCCTTGTTATTTTTTTTGCAACCAAACCAAAAAAGGGGTTTTGTCCTGAAGACAAAAACAACACAAAAAATGTTCGATCTCTTCGCACTCCCTGCGTCAAAGGATGCCCTTCCGTCATAGGGAATCCGTTTTGCAGTGGCATTTCTTACGATCTTTTTCATTTCCGTCTCCTATACCAAAACCCTTTTTTATTTTAAATTTTTTTTTTTAAATCTCTACAACAATTAAAATAAAAAATAAAAAAAATATAAATAAACGTTCATTTGATCGTACTTTACATACAAAATTAATTAGTACGATTAAATGAAAAACTTTTAACGATTAACAATTTTCTTAATATAAAACTACTTTGGTTGCCAAAAATAACTTTAAAACTTTATCCCTTTCTTAAAACTTTAAAAATTACCATTTAAATATACCTGTACTATCCCACTTATTTTAATTAAATTTCAAACTAAATCATCAATATTAAAATTTAATTCCAAATCATTTCCTACTTTATCTTTACTACCTTTTATTATTTCCCAACATTTTTTAACTTTCATTAATACGGAATCATCCTCACCTTTTTCTCTTTCTTTCCACGCATAATAGCAAAATGACGATATCATTAATGTCATTGTCCTTTCTCTTTTTAATCCATGTTTACTTTTAACGTTTATTAGGCTCATTTCTTCCTTTAAATGCCAATTATCTCCATATTCCATTAAAGAACATATTATTTCTTCAAATTTCCTTAGTCGCTCCTGTTTCTTCTCGCATTTAATGAGAAAATGATTTACATCTTCGATTTCATTACATTTTTTGCATTTTCCCGTGTTATGTTCAGGGAAAATTCGGTGCTTTCTTTCTTCTGTAGGTAGAACGTTATGTATTTGGTAAAACATATGCTGTTTTACTTTCGGCGAAAGCATCGATGTATGGAGGAGATTGAAAGTTCGGTTTGCTTGCTCTTCGTCTATCCTTTTCTCTTCAATTAATTTTATATCCGGTAGACTTATCTTTTCTCGGTAAAAATTCCGTATCCCTTCTTTCGGTATTTCTCTTAAATCCGGATCAAAAATTATTTCTTTCCTCATCTCTTCTATGTCCATAAACGCCATTTCTAGGGTTCGTGGGTATCCTTTTTTCCCGCTTTTTCTCATTAATATCCACGAATTTAATACTGATTCTTTTTTCTCGGTCATATTTTCTAGAGCTGTTCTGACGAAAAGTTCTCTTGACTTAGCTTCAGGGTTAATTATCTGCAGTCCTCCTTTTAGCTTCTGCTGATACATATCTGTAATTTTGAGTTTTGGCGGTTCTTTTCCTTCCCATATGAAGTTGTATATTATTTTGTGAATTTTTTTTAATATCGCTTTTGCAGGGTATGAAACATTAGCCAAATACCATATTATTCGAAGGGTGTAAATATTTATGTATTCCGCTTTCTGAAAAACCGTGAGTTTCCGATTCTGTCCGTAATTAATACATGCTATAATTTTTGATACTGTTACCGACCAATTCTTTTTTTCTGTATCTTTCCACGATTTATTAAATTTTAATCCCAGGATTTTTATCTCTTTTTTCAACGGTATTCCACATACTTCCATTATCCCATCTTCTCTTTCTGACGTGATTTCCAAAATTTCGCACTTTCCTTTATTTAATTCTAGCTTGACGAGTTTGCAGTAATGTTCTGCACACTCGATAGCCATTTTGTTATCTTCCTCGTCTTCTGTAAACGTGGTTATATCATCAACGAAACCTCTCGCTTTTAATATTTCATCGAATAGCTTAATACCACGTAGTTTCATTTCAAGGAATTTTAGAAGCGGATCAATGTATAGTTCGAAGAGCATCATGCTTAATGGACATCCTTGTCGGATTCCCAATTCCGCGTTAAATTCTTCTGATACCATGTCGCCCATGACGATCACTTGTGTGGTATCTTTGTAGAGCTTTCTTATCCATTCAGTGAAATCTGGGGAGAATCCATAGACTTTCATGATAATGTAGAGTAGCAGTCGTCGAAGTTTATCAAAAGCTTTCCTTACGTCTAATCCCATGATTCTCCAATTTAGTGCTTTGCGCTTTTTTACGGACGCCGACTGCAGTAGCAGGTTTCTGATGCATGCCAGTATGTCCGTGCTTTTTCTTTTACTGAATCCTCCGCGCTGATTTACACTAAGAATTGATGGCAATACTTCTTTCAATCGATTTGCTAGCACTTTTGACAATATCCTGTAATCGCATTGCGTGAGTGTAACGGGCCTCCAGTTGTTCAAGTCTTCTCGGTCTCCCTTTTTCGGTATTAACTTTACGACTCCTCTAGTCTCTATTCTGCTGTGGCCTTTTCCATTAAGTATTTCGTTAAATAGTCTGCAAAACATCACAGAGAAATCAATCTTAAATTCCTTGTATAGCTCATATGGAAGTCCATCATAACCTGGGGACTTGTTTCTATTTGCCTGCCCTATTGCTGCTAACACCTCTTCTGGCTTTACTTCGTGGCAAAGAAGCTCATTTTCTTCCTTGTTTAGCTTTTTTATGTTTAACTCTGACAAAAATTGTTCGAGGTTTGCAACATCTTCTTGGCTTTCTGGTTCACTTAGTTTGAATGTGTTCTTGTAGAAATTCTTTATTTCTTTTATTATCTCGGTCTTTTCTTCTATTATTTTTCCATCCTGCGTTCTAATCTTTTTTATTGTCTCTTGACCGATTTTTTTTCTTTGTCTACATATCAGGGTCGTAGTGAGCTGCTCATTCTGAATCTGTTCGTTTAACTTAACTCGAATTTTTATCCCTTCTGCAATTTTTTGCTCAATTTCTTTAATTTCCTTGTGTATCTCGAAATATTCTTCGTTTGCATTTATCCCTTTGTTTATTTCTAGTTTTAGCTCGTATAGAACTTTATACAGATGCTTGAGGTGACTCTGTTCGAAATCATGATTTATTCTTGAAAATGATTTCGCAGCTATTGTTATCGCTGGTTTTGCATTTTCTTCTCAGTATTTACTTAAATTTTCGTTAGATACGCTTTTCATCTTTTCTGTAACTTGCAGCACTACTTCTCTAATTTCTTTTGTTTTAAGCACATTTGTGTTCATTTTCCATATTATATTCTTCTTTGGGATATTATTTTTGACATTTATTTTTGTATTTATTTGCATCATGACTGCATAGTGGTCGGATAACGGTGTGTAAATATGCTGCACGTCTTCAATTTGTCGGATTAATCCTTGCAAAACATACATTCTGTCAATCCTCGATCCTCCACCTTCTTTTCCTTTCCAATTTATCCGAGTAAAATCGATCGTATTATTTTTAATTTTCCATGCGTCTTTGAGTTCCAACCCTTTTACTAGATCTTTTAGCGCTTTTGATCGTATATCGGATTCCAGTTTGGCATCTTCCTTTTCAATGACGCAGTTGAAATCACCTAATATAATGGTGTCCGTCCCATCATTAGGCAGGTAGGACGCGATGTCTTGTTCGAAAAATTTTTCCCTCTCTCGCTTTCGGTTACTTCCTGATGGGGCATATATATTTACTGATGATATATTCCCAATTTTGCAACTTATTATTCTTCCCTGCAAATCGATTCTAACGTTTTGGATTTTTACGTCTTTTTTGTGGATTACTGCAACACTTCCCATTCCTTTCTGCGTATTTGTTTTGAAACTGTATTCTGGCTCGAATGCTTCTAGGTCGTCAGTATCTGTTTCTTGTAAGAATGCTACGTCGATGTCGTTTTTTCCTAGGAACTCTTTTAGCATTTTTTGCCTATTCTTTTGTTTCAAACCATTTAAGTTTAGCGTTATTAGTTTTTTCTTATTTCTGTGCAACCGTCTGCGTTGTCATTTTCTGACATGCCAAGGCTTTCGTGTCCTTCATCTGGTTCACCATTTTTCTCTGGGCTTCCTGACTTCCTTGTTTTCTTCGTAGCTTGTTCTTCATGTGAACCGACGGGTGAGTCGAGATCGGCCGCGTCTGCAAGGCCTTGTAGAATTTCACAAGTGGACTGGGTATTGATTTCTTCAGTCTGCATAGCTTGTGAGATCCCATCCACCATAGTTTCTATTGCCGCAATTCTCGTTTCCACCTCTGTCCCCGTATCTTTAATTCCTATATCCATCCTTCCGCTTTTCTTTCTTATGCTTCTTTTTCTTCCTCTCGTCATCATACCGCTTGGCTCTTTCTCTTCATCTGTTCCTTCGTAGGATACTATGGATTCTAATTTTTCTCCTTTCTTTTTTGCTTCTCTTTCGCTATCACGCAGTTCTCTAGATTTTCTTTCTTTTTCTTTATGAGCATTTGCTTTCAAAATCTCTATTTCCAGATCAATTCTGTTCTCTATATCCCGGCTGTACCCAGGATCCACAGGCTGTCTTGGCGGCAAAAATGGGAATTCCTTTTCGCTGTCGAGGTTCGGCTGTCTCTGATACGTAGTTGTGCGCCAACGACTAGTAATTTTCGGCGTTTCAACACAATTCTGCGCGATGTGACCAGGGAGGTTGCACCGCCCGCATGTTTTAATTTGGCCGTCGTACCAGACACGCATTCTCATCCCGTCAATTATTACGAATGACGGGATGTTTTCGACGATGTGTACGCTCAATGATAGCCTAGTTTTCGCAGTTTCTAAATAACCTTCTCCCTGGTACTTTTCTCTTCTACAACTTAAGACTCTTCCGTATCGTTCCATTTCCTCTTTCACCACGTTTGGATCCATTTCGAACGGCACTTTGTCTATTTTTACAGTTGTTGGCCTTTTTTCGCAGTTTTCAACTTTTACGTACCGTACTTTTCCCGCGTTTTCAAGGATCATTTCTCCGTCGTGGGCCTTCTCTAGGAAGTTTTCTAGCTCTTTAGTACTTACGAATTTCACATACAAGTTTCTTTTGTATCGTAAGTTTGACGAATCTATTCCTACGATATGTTCCTTTCGAAGCCCGTAGCTTTTCAGCCATCGATGAATCTGGAGCTCAGAAGGTATTTCTTGCTCCTCAAAATCCTCGAAGCTCAGAAAAGCCGTAGTTTTTCTCTGGTACTTGAACACTGTTCTTCCGTTATCCATATTTATCCTCACCTACTTTCTTCTTTTTTTTTTATTTTTTTTATTTTTACTAACACGATAACCTAAGCTAACCTATTAAATCAGAACGATTATCAAAACAATCTGGCTCTCACCCAAACTAGAGGTCTTTGACTTGAAGCCAAATTGGTAAGCTGATGACCGTATTTGAGGTTCGACAATCCCATACAGACATTTTTCAAAAACCTTGGATATCACAGCCGCCAAAGCAATAGGTCTATAGTTAGTAATACTACTAAGATCCAGCACCAATGATTTGGGGATAGGTACTAGACAGACCTCCGTTAGACCATCCGGGACAAAACCATGCGCCAGAAAACCATTAAACAGAGCGGTGAGCATGCAAACTAGCATCGGTCCTGCATGCTTCAGGTGATTAGCAGTCAACCCATCCAGTCCACCACTTTTACTACCAGACAGTCCAGACACCACCTTGGCAACATCCTCGCATGTTATCAGCTGCTTGCTGGTTCTAGAAAGGGTGGCACTAAGAGATAGCTCCATCGGACCAGTATCAGACGGCACTGACGAAAACACCTCGCCAAAATGCCTTCCCCAAAGCTCAGCAATCTGGGCAGGCCCTGAAACACCCCCTACAGTCTCAGCAGGCTTAGGGACAGAGTTTTTATTGCATTTAGCAACACGGTCCCAAAACTCCTTAAACTTACAATGAAGTAGTGATCTGGCAAGGGCGGATGCTTTCAGACTCTCCACATTCTTTCTGCACCACCTTAACGCATTTCGAAACGATCGGTTGAGGGACCGACGTCTTGCATCAAGCTCATCACCAGGCTGCTTGCCAGCCCACAGCCAAGCTAGAAAAGCCAGCTTTGCTGCCCGATACTGGTCCTTTACGTATGTGGACCAACCAGCAACCACATTTCTTTGGCCTGCATGCGATACTCTACCTACATAGGGTAGGTTTTCGCAAGCACTGCCAATAAGGATTGTAATTACTGAAATATAAAGGGTTATCAGATTAGCTCGGTGACCAGCATCCCCACAAGACCCATCACCACAGGGGGCAGGACAATTACGTTGTAGATCCCTAAGTCTAGATTCCACACCACCACGGTAAGCATATAATTGCTCGTTAGTCGTTTTATCCCAAGCCACCACCGGGGGGGGAGACGGAAGGAGAACACGACCTCTGCTGGATATCAGTGCTTGGACAAAGCAACCTAGTCTCGAAAACTAAGGGAAAATGGTCAGACCCGAAAATGTCATATCTAATATTTACATGGCTCAAATAACTCCGTAGAGATAAAGAACATGCAACATGATCCAGCCATGAAGTTGAGCCAGCTGGACTCATGTATGTAAAGGATGTAGAACTCAGGCATTCAACATCCAACAGGCACAGCTGGTTTTCCTTCATGGCCAGATCAAGCTCATCAAAAAATGGTGACTTTTTCAGCGCATCAGCGTTGAAGTCCCCAACGAAACAAATATACGAAAAGTCTTCCTGCAGTAGAGAAATTAACTTTCTAATATATAGTGTAAACTCAGGAATATTATTATTCGAGTAAAAAGGCATATAAGTGTTCACGAACAATATACGCTTGTCACCATTAGTTACCACCACAGGCTGAAGTCTGTCATCAGCTGGAAATGGAAAAGACAGCATTCCCTTAAACTGCTGACGACACAGGATTCCAAGGCCTCCCTTGGGTCTACCTCTTATTAAACCGTCACTAGCTCTGGTGCCTGCAACACCATACGCCATGAAATCTCCATGAATCGTATTCATGTAGGGAAGGTCAAAGTCAAATAGCATGGTTTCTTGTAAAAACACTATGTCTGAATCATCACAAAGTGCCTTTACTGCCTCGACATTCCACTTGATCGAGTGGCAGTTGTAGCTAGCGATACGGATAACACTCATTGGTTTTCAGTGGAGCTAGAAGCCTGCTCTGTGGGCCTCGGCTCGTAAAATTTTCTGATAAGGATCCCAGCAGGCCAGAGATCAGGAGATAGAGCTCGAGCCTGGTAAATGCTAGGCAACTCAATTTTAAACGAACGGTAAGACTCAGACTTCGTCTGTAGCTGATGGCACTCTACACTGCAGCGAAGAGACCACGACAAAAAGTTTGTCACCTCAGTAACCGTTGTCTTCGGGGCAAACCTGGAGACAAAGATTTTTGAATTACGAATCGCTGCCGTAGATTGAAGGGGACACTTCTTGAAAGAGGCCCCAACCACAGTGGACTTCGTCGTAGGACCGGCTTTGCTATTAGCCTCACGTCGAGGTTGCTTTCTGGATCGCACTGGAAAGAAACCTTCCGCATCAGCACGGGGAGCCCCACCTTGTACCGACTCTGCGTAAGATCGCCGATTATCTCCACCCTTTCCAACAATTTGGACGGGCACCGAGTATGCTTGAGCGCCAACTTCAGGAACGCTTAGCGGCGGAGTACAATCAGTTGTGTTCTCAACAACTTGAACACTAGATGGTGTGCTCTGCGCGCATGCCTGAGCGTCAACTAAGCTCTGTACAAGTTGCCTCAGGGATTCCACCTCCGATTTGATATTATCGTATGACGCAAGCACAGTTGCTAGGTCAAAATGCGTGATTTTCAAAGCGGGAAGGCGCTTGAGATCCGCAGCAACGAATGTAGGTAGAGAAGACCGATCAGCTTGTAATAACATCGAGTAAATTTCTGCCAGAACAGGGGTTTTACTGGTCTTGCCCGATCTTGTGCTAATAAAATCAGGAAACTCTTTCGTTAGAGCGGCAACGAGTGACCCAGGAAGGCACGAAACCAGGTCACTTTTAGCTTTGGCTATTTCCACAGGGGTGTAGAAATCCGTGCAAAGCTGGAGCAAAACATGTCTCGGCATTCCGGAATCCATCCTGGACATCATAAAGCATAAAAGCTCGTTGACAGTAATTGCCATGGTATTACGAAAAAGAACTTATCTCAGATGGAGCAGCCCCACGGAAGGCGGTGGCAATCACCCTTGGAAAGGTGGCCCGGTGACACGTGGGGTACTGCAACTTGATTTGTCACCGTACTCTGACAGCCCAATCCAGTCTCCACGAGCAAATCCAAATCCAACAGGACGCAAAAACTACACAATCTGATTACAGCGATGTTTGCTGATCAAGCGCTTGATCGCTACTAATAGCAGTACGTATAGAACACCTCGTAATTATAATACCCGGACTGTTTTCTTCAAGACAGACAGTCAGACAGATAGTCAGTCAAGACGGACAGACAGACAGACAGGCAGTCAAGACAGACATACAGACAGTCAGTCAGTCAAGACAGACAGACAGACAGACAGTCAAGACAGACAGACAGATAGACAGTCAGTCAAGACAGACAGACAGACAGTTAGTCAGTCATTCTGGACAGACAAACAGATATTCAGGCAGTCAAGACAGACAGACAGACAGAAAGTCAGTCAAGACAGACAAACAGACAGACAAACAGACAGACAAACAGACAGTCAGTCATGACAGACAAACAGACAGTCAGTCAGTCAAAACAGACAGACAGACAAACAGTAAGTCAGTCAAGGCATACAGTCAGTAAAGACAGACAGTCAGACAGACAGTCAGTCAAGACGAAGAGACAGACAGACAGTCAGTCAAGACAGACATACAGACAGTCAGTCAGTCAAGACAGACAGACAGACAGACAGTTATGACAGACAGACAGATAGACAGTCAGTCAAGACAGAGAGACAGACATTCAGTCAGTCATTCTGGACAGACAAATTGATATTCAGGCAGTCAAGACAGACAGACAGACAGACAGACAGTCAGTCAATACAGACAGACAGACAGACAGACAGAAAGACAGTCAGTCAAGACAGAGAGAGGTCAGTCAAGACAGACAACCAGACAGTTACATCAAACAAAAAATATAAGTCAAGTTAATACAGACAGCTAGACAGTATGTCAGCACATACAGACAGTCAGTCAAGATAGACAGACAGTCAGTCAGTCAGTCATGACAGAAAGACAGACAGAGAGACAGACAAACAGACAGACAGACAGACAGACAGACAGACAGTCAGACAGACAGTCAGTCATTACAGACAAACAAACAGTCAGTCAGTCAACACAGACAGACACACAGACAGGCAGTCAGTCAAGACAAACAAACAGTCAGTCAGTCAAGACAGACCGACAGACAGACAGACAGACAGACAGTCAGTCAGTCAGGACAGACAAACAGACAGTCAGTCAAAACAAAGAGACAGATAGTCAGTCAGTCAAGACAGACAGACAGACATACAGACAGACAGACAATCAAGACAGACAGACAGACAAACAGTCAAACAGACAGTCAGTCAGTCAAGACAGTAGGACAGACAGACAGACAGACAGTCAGTCAGTCAAGACAGACAGAAAGTCAAGACAGATAGACAGACAGACAGACAGACAGACAGACAGACAGACAGATAGACAGACAGTCAGTCAAGACAGAAAGACAGACAGTCAGTCATGACAGACAAACAAACAGTGAGTCAGTCAAGACAGACAGACAGACAGTCAGTCAGTCAGGACAGACAAACAGACAGTCAGTCAAAACAGAGAGACAGATAGTCAGTCAGTCGAGACAGACATATAGACAGTCATTTAAGACAGACAGACAGACAAACAGTCAGTCAGTCAAGACAGACACACAGTCAAGACCGACAGACAGACAAACAGTCAGTCAGTCATGACAGACAAACATACAGTCAGTCATTCAAGACAGACAGACAGACAAACAGTCAGTCAGTCAAGACAGACAGACAGTCAAGACCGACAGACAGACAAACAGTCAGAGTGACAGTCAGTCAGTCATGACAGAAGGACAGACATACAGACAGACAGGAAGTCATTCAAGACAGACAGAAAGTCAAGACAGAAAGACAGACAGACAAACAAACAGTAAGTCAGTCAAGACATACAGTCAAGACAGACAGACAGACAGACAGACATACAGTCAGTCAGTCAAGACAGACAGTCAGACAGACAGTCAGTCAAGACGGAAAGACAGACAGAAAGGCAGTCAAGACAGACATACAGACAGTCAGTCAGTCAAGACAGACAGACAGACAGACAGTCAGTCAAGACAGACAAACAGACAGACAGACAGTCAGTCATGACAGACAAACAGACAGTCAGTCAGTCAAGACAGACAGACAGACAGAGAGACAGTCAGTCAGTCAAGACAGACAGACAGACAGACAGATAACAGTCCAACAAGACAGTCAGTCAAAACAAACAGACAGTCAGACAGATTGTCAGTCAGTAAAGACAGACAGACAGACAGTCAGTCAAGACAGACATACAGCTAGACAGTAAAAAACAGACAGTCACACAGTCAAGACAGACAGACAGACAGTCAGTCAGTCAAGGCAGACAGTCAGTCAAGACAGACAGTCAGTCAAGACAGACAGTCAGTCAAGACAGACAGTCAGTCAAAACAGACAGTCAGTCAAGACAGACAGTCAGTCAAGACAGACAGTCAGTCAAGACAGACAGACAGTCAGTCAAAACAGACAGACAGTCAGTCAAGACAGACAGACAGACAGTCAGTCAGTCATTTATGACAGACAAACAGACAGTCAGTCAGTCAAGACAGACAGACAGACAGTCAGTCAGTCAAGACAGACAGACAGTCAAGACAGACAGACAGACAGATAGACAGTCAGTCAAGACGAACAGACAGACAGACAGTCATGACCGTCAGACAGACAGACAGACAGACAGACAGACAGACAGACAGTCAGTCCAGACAGACAGACAGGCAGACAGACAGACAGACAGTCAGTCAGTCAGTCAAGGAAGACATACAGTCAGTCAAGACAGACAGTCAGACAGACAGT